>CANUEP010194143.1:0-12856 GCA_947857235.1 Jatropha podagrica | reverse complement strand
TTGATAGTCGAAGAAAATGTTGCATATTCGAAGGATTCATTGAATCAATTAACCAGCTTCGTACCTTATGATTGTCTGTAAGCCAAGCTTGATAACTCGGATCAGTCTCTGGTGGCTTTACTGTTGCTCCAGTTAAGTAACCAAGCTTGTTTCAGGCACCAATTCGCATTTCCACCAATTTTCGCCATAATGCATAATTGGTCTCATCTAAGATTATAGTGGAGGTGAAGCTGGTGTTGTCTTGCTGCACAATTATTGACTGTGGCAAGGATACGTAGTTTGGATTCATATTTACAATTGGTAAGGTAGGATCATAAGGTGTGTGTTTGGTTTCATCCTTCTCTAAATCTTCCATGAATGCTCTGATACCATGTAGAAAACTTAGAGAGAAATTGTAGAGGAAAATATTCTTATTTTTCACACTTTCATACGTACAGGTACAGAGCTATTTATATACTTTCTAATCTAACAAAGTGATAAAGATAAATCTATTAACCTTATCTCTAACTCTAACAAAGTGATAAAGATAAATCTGTTACAATGATAATTATCATCTAAAAACAAACTAATTCTAATATTATAACATGATAAAATTGTTCTGGCTAACAATTTGTAATAAATCTTATTTACTTGGGTTAAGGGAGGAAAGTTTTCTAAGAAAATCTTAGTGAGTTGTAATCAATTTTTGTAAAAACATACATGTAATCTCAAATTTGGGACTATTGGATCAAGAACCAAGTTTGTTTGTGTTTTTTCATCCACTTTTTAACTAAATCCTCGAAGATCATGAAAAATAGTTTATGAGAAACTTAGCTTCACTCCTACACCTTTTTCTTTTTCGTTTCGGTGTTTTAAACACCTCTATTGGGTCTTGTTGAGAGGGAAACTGAAGATCAACCAAAAAAGGGACTCTGTGCTGTTGTGGTACTCTGCCTAAGCTAATGGGGCAAGCCACTACGTAGGTCATGTGCCACATGAGCCCCAGATGCTTTGCTTTTTTACCTCTTCTTCATCTGAACCTTTCTGATTTGGGAAGGGCCTTGCGCTACTGTGTGGGGTGCATGCCACATATATTTGGTGCACAACACAACCCACTGTGGCACAAGGCCCTTCATTTTAGATGTTCAAAATGATAAAAACTTAATAAATGCCCCTTTTCTAGAGATCTAGTGACCTAACTCCACTCATAAATGTTTGGAACACGTATTTAGTCATAAATGGATCAAATAAACAATAAAACAAGATTGAAAGTTATGATTGATGAATTTATTGATCATCCTTGATGAACATCGAGATGATGAGCTTAAATCTTAATTAACTATTTAATTTTTTGTCTTTTAATTAATGTTCTTTACATGACAAGCACTTTCCTTTTCTGTCATTTAATTTTATGCTCTTAAATTTAATGCCTTTATGTTTATTATTGTGTTAAACCCTTATTCACCAAGTCTTATTTTGTTCATGCATCATTTTCCCATTTCTGTGAATGTGTGATTATTGGCTGATTAGGACGAATGATCTTTAGTTTTGAGAATATTATTCATCTTTATTTTTATGTTGTTTGTTTGGATGTTTATTTCCCATTAGATTCTATTGCTTATAATGAAAAATTTTAAAGGGATCTTAATGGATCTCATCAGAGAGCTTGTTTATAATAATTAGATTGGGTTTTGGAAATTTAAAGGGTAATGGGTAGATTGTAACTCATTTCTCCTTCCCTCTCTTCTTTGTGAATGCTTTATATTTCATGCTTATCAGGATTGTAATAATTTGTGTGAATGACATAGTTTTTCTTCAAAAATTGCATAAAAAGGATTTACATCTCAATTTTATTAGTCATATTATTACCAATTGTGAATTTTTGAACAACAAAGAGGTCGGTTTAACCGGGCGAAATGGTGCCTAATCCCTTCCCATTTTGTACCTAACTCCTAGACCCCGTCTCTAGTTTAAAACCAAATTAGCTGATTCCAAAGAACTAATTAATTCAAGAATTTTTTCTAATAAGGGTGGCGACTCTAAAATAACACTCTTAGCAAAGTAAGAGAATCTTTCTTCGAGGATTAAATGGGTTTAATAAAATAAAACTATTTTTTTAAATAAAATGAACCAAGCCCGTTCGATTCGGTTCTTTCCAAATCCTTTTCGAAAAAACCATGCGTCCTCAGGTTATTTATGTGTCAACACAACCCACTTAACCTACTTATAATATTAGGCAGGTTAAATGTGTTGTATTCATGTCACCTGCCTAATTTTCGTGTCGTGTCCATGTCTATAAAGTTAACACAATTATTAAATTAGTTGTGTTCGTGTTGACCCTAATCGTCTTGCGTGTTAGGCGAATCCATGTTGAACCTAACACACCAACCCATTTTGACACTCCTAGTATTCATACCACGCATAAATTTTGCTATTGCATGCCTTGATAAAGGAACTTGTAGGATACTTGAGAAGACACATCTTACCTTTATAATTTTTTTTAGCATATCTCAATGAGATATAATTTTGTAATGCATTTCATAATCATTTTATTATACAATTTTGTATTTTTGAATGATGTTGTGATAGATTATTTCATCTTTTTCCATATTGCTATGTGCACTGCATAGGTCCTAACACTAGTAATATGTAAAAGGAAGTAGTTTGTCTTCTATGGAAGCCATATGGAAGTAGCAAAATTTTCCACTTCATAGTTTTTCAGATTATAGAATGAAAAATATAAGAACAAAAAATGAGAAAAGAAAAACAAATTTGTGCAAGTAATTTATTAGCCATGTAAATCGATGTTTCTCTCCATTGCTCAAGATGGATATTAAAAAAATATTATATATATATATATATACAAATTTGCACACGTGCTCGCGCACTCACACCTATTCTTTTTATATAAATACAATATCAAATTTTTACAAAAATTGTCTATTAAGATGGGACAAAAATGAGAATGAGAAATGACATTATTATAAATCTTACTATCATTTGCAAGAACAATATGTGTGCATTTTTTTTATCCAGCTCAAACAATGCATGCTTTTGCTATTGCATACCTTGGTGAAAGATTTCACATGATACTTAATAAGGCACATCTTAGCATTGTAACATTTTCAACATTCTCAATAAAATACAATTTTGTAATGCATTTCACGATAATTTTATTATACTATTTTGTCATTTTTGAATGATGTTATAAATTATTATTTCATTCTTTAATATTGCTCTACACATCACATGGGTTCAAACATTAGTTATAATGAAAACAATAGGTTTTACAATTGTTATGTATATTCTAATGACATGTATCTATCAATCCTATAGTAGTAGGTTAATACCTTTTTTTTTTTTCATTTTTCTTTTAAGGAATTCTATATATACTTTAGTTTTTTAGTATAATCTTTTTAGGTCAAATACATAATTTCCCCATGAACTTTCATTAAATAACCCTTTGTTCCCATTAACTTTGCGAACGTCTACTTGTCCATCTTAAAATTTATTATTATTTTTTTTTTTGTAGTTATTTCACCCCTTGCCAAGTTGGGTCAGTGAAGCATGAAACAAATCACTGTATGGAGCATGAATAGTAATTTTTTAATCTTACATTAAGAAACGACGTCAAATTAAACTTCAAATGCTTAAAAGGAGTGCCTAAGTCAACAAACCCATCTCCATCTCAAGCTTATTCTCTCTCTATTCGTTCTCCATTTCTCCCAGAAACACAAATTAGGGTTCTTGTAGGTATATGGAATTCGCTTCGGAATACCTATTTTCGAGTTGCAATTGTGGTCAAGTGTGATTAAGGTCTCTTGCACTAATGCAAATCCAAGAAGGTGGTTTCTCAGTTGTAGGAGATATGGGGCAAGTTATCCTTGATTTAAACTTTTTTTTTTTTATTAATAGAGGTTTATGAACTCATTTTTTTGTGTTTATTTCAAAATTTAAGTGTATGTAACTTTTTTCAGTGGTTGGCTTCACCATTACTAAATCATATTCAACATTTAATAAACAGCTTGTCAAGCGTATCAAGGAATATGAAGAAGAGAGGAAGAAGTACAAGACCATGTATCAAATTGAAATTAGTGTTTTTGTGTTGTTTGTTCTAATGAAAATGTGGGATAGAGTGAAGAAAGAGATTACTTGAAATTGCAGTGTTCTAGATGGGGAAGTAGGTTTTAGGCAGGATAGGCTGACTTGAAGTGTAGTGGTTTTAGCAGAGCAAAATGATGCACTTTTTGTCTTTAGGATTAGTAGTGATATGATTATGTACTCCCCATGCTTTTTGCAAGCATTTGTTTTGCAATTTCCAATTTAGAAATGAAAGTGCACATTTTTTTAATTGTTACTCTTTCTTTATGTATGTTACTCGTTTGCTTATAATTTCCACTTATAGTAATATAGAACCTCTCAAATCAGAAAAGAATAATTTTGAAAGAAATGTAATTAATAAAAGACAAAATATGTGAAGTCTGGAATTGTAAAATTTTCATTAACTAAAACCTCAATCCATTACATTAAACTTACTAAAGGACTATGTAAATAAATAAAAATGAGAAATACAATTTATTTATTGTTTCCTTATTATAAATATCTTTTACTTTTACTTTAGTAAGTTTTGTTAAGACAGTAGACTTAGCATATATATTGGACTCTAAGTTGTAAAAACAATTACAACTTAATTAGAATACTTTTAGAGCAACTGTCTTTTCTTCTCATTTTCTTCATCTTCTACCTTGAGCTTAATTAACATGTTATCAGAGCTTTGAGTTTTTTTGCTTTCAATCAATTAAGCTTTTGCCTTTGTTAGATTAAGTGTTTCTTCCTTCAACCTTTAAGTTCGTTGCTTTCTTCCACGGAGTTCTTGTTTGCCTAATTCCTAATTTAAGAAATTTTAGGGTTTCTCCAAAATGGTGACTTTCAGTCCGATTGATGGTCTAGCCTCGCTTTTTTTTCTTCACCATTCTAACAATCATAGTTGAGTTATTATCACACCAGAGCTTACTTCACATAATTTTATTACTTGGAATCACCCTTTTCTTTGGGCAGTGTCAATTAGGAACAAATTAGGTTTTTGGATGGTTTAATCCTTAAGCCAAATTCTAATTTTAAGGAATTTGCTTCTTGGAGAGATTCAAGAACTTGATAGTGGCTTGCTTGCTTCACTCAATTTCTCCTTCAATTGCATTGACAGTTTTCTATTTGGAGGAGGCTAAAAAAATTTAGGACAAATTGAATCAACGGTTTTCACAACCTGATGATTTTGGTGTTACACATCTACATCATGTTTTGTGCAATATTTCACAAGGTACAAATTGTGTAGACACTAATTTCACTAAATTTAACTCTATTTGAACAAAACTAAGGAGCTACAAGCCAATGACTTAGTATGATGTGGAAAATGTAATCCTACATGTTTTTAACCCTATATTGAGGCATAATAAAAGCATTGTGTTTTTAGGTTCTTCAATGGGCTAAATGAAAGTTTTTAAGCAATTAGGTCACAAATTGTCTTGATGAAACAATTTCCAATTTTTGATTAGGCCTCTAACATGATACTTAGAGAGGAAACTCAAAGAAGTAATTTGATTCAAACATAATGTTTAATTGATGGAGTTGTAATGGCTATAAAGAAGGGAAAATCTGAGTTGGTGTGTAGTTACTGTGGCAAACCTGGTCATATAAAAGATAGTTGTTATTGGTTAATTGGACATCCATCATCCTTCATCCTTCAAATTTAATAAGGCTAAAGGAGGGGGCAAACCATTTAAATTTGGACAACCATTTGTTTCTCTCAATCAATCACCTAGGTTTGGCCAATCAGTTAATTACACCAATCAGTCATATCGAGCAATAAAAGATGGAAAAGCTTATCAAGTCTCTTCACTATAGATTGATAAACCTCAATATGGGGGTGTTAATGGTTCTTTCAATTCAATTTCAATATCAAGCCTACATGTAACCAATGTTCAAATACATAAGTTGTTAGAGTTGATTAATACAATTTCTCACCAAGAATCTCATATTGCATCTCATCAAGTTCCTAGTATTTCTACTACTACTAGTGATCAATACTGTTCCAACTTTGCAGGTACGTCTTCTTCAATTTTTTCGTCTCTTCATACTGAAACCTTACTTAAATTTCTAAGTGCATAACTTTTTATTTCTCCACTGTTAGTAGATATTAGGGCTATAAATCATATAATTATTACTCTCTTAAGATTTTTAGTGATTATAAAATTGTAACCAATTGTTATATTAACTTGCCAAATGGTATGAAGGTTGAGGTTATTCATATAAGTACTATTTTTATCGATTCTAAATTGATATTGCATAATGTTCTTTTAGTACCTAAGTTTACATTCAATCTCATATCAGTTAGTAAACTAACTCAAAGTCCTCATCTCTGTCCCATATTTCTTTCTCATATCTACCTTGTTCAGGTCTTATCTCTAGGGATGATGATTGGACTAGCTAAAGTGCAAGGAGGCTTGAGCTTTCTTCAAGTTCATTCACATTCTTCCTCTTTCAATGTAAATACTAGTTTAATCCATGCTTTACCTGTTTTATCTATTTCTTATTTTAATATTTCTTATGGTTTATATCTTAATATATGGCATAATAGATTAGGCCATATTCCTATAGATAGAATAAAATATTGTCATGTTGATATTACCCAAGAGCATTATGATGCTTATATGGCATGCTTTAAAGCTAAATAGAAAAGATTGTCATTTCCTTCTCATATAGATTCTGTTTTGGAATTATATGATCTTTTCCATTGTGATGTTTGCGAACTCCATTCTTAATGTGATTTATAAGGCCATCATTATTTTCTTACTTTGGTAGATAAAAAATCTAGATGCACTTATGTTTATTTGATGTGACATGAGTCTAAGATTTCAAAATAGCTCTCTCCTTTTTTCAATCATATCCATACACAATTCCATAAGTCCATTAAAATACTTAGAACTAATAATGGAGGTGAATTTCACTTACCTATCTTTTATAGTTCTAAACGGGTTATACATCAAACTACTTGCTCTCATACACCTCAACATGATGGAACTGTTGAGCGTTTACGTCATGTTTTGAATGTATGTTGGTATTTTGAACTGTTGAAGACATAATTTTGTTAAAATATTATAGATATTTATAGGAAGAGATATAACGGAAAAATAGCAAATCATGCTACATATTGAGCATATCTGATTATTCCTAAAAATTAGCAACAAAATAAAAACCACATTCTAACAAAAACTTCAAACTTCAGTAGCCTCTAAGCAACAACCATATCAGCTCCTATGACAAATAACCAATACTCCTCCTTAACTTAGGAGTTGCAAACTCTAAGTTGTTCTCTAAATACTCAAATCTAGTCTTGCGATGAGATTTATTTAGAATATTTGCATTCTAATTTATCTTCATAAAGGGCACTACATTAACATTATTGTCTCTTTGTTCAACAAAGACTTGCTCCTGTTCCAACATATTCAAAATAAATCTTTTGCCTTTCATTTCGATCTTGAACACCTCTCTTCCTTTAGAATCTTTGATTATGCAACTTTCCTTTCTAATGAGCACTTCATAGTCTTTTTCAAGTAGTTGTCTAACACTTAGTAGGTTTTGATCAATGTTAGGAATAAATAAAATATCATATATAAGTTCCTGACTTTATGAGCTTTCTATGGATATCGTTCCTTTGCCCTTTGCTATAGCATGTTCACCATTTCCAATTCTGACTTTGATAATGGTGGTTGTATCAAGCTCCTTAAAGAGCTCACGGTCATATGCCATGTGGTTTGTGCAGCCGTTGTCTATTAGCCAATCGTCAAAGTTGTTTGCAACAAGGCATGATGCTACAAATAAACACCCCTCCCAATTCTGATCAACAACAACCTTAGCATCAACTTCTTATTGTTGTGCTTTGCATATCCTTTTAATATGTCCCAACTAGCCACATTTGTTGCATTTGACATCTGGTCTCCACCAACACCTTTGTTGTGGGTGACTTGTTTTCTTGCAATGAGGACATGCTGAATATTTTCCACTATTGCCTAGCGAATTGTATGTCAAGTTCCTATTTCTAGTCTTTCCTCCTTTAATATTTTAAGACTTTGCCTTATAAGCACCCTCTATAGAACCTTCATTCCTCATAATTCTCCTTTGTTATAGGCCCTATAATGCATTTAAAACTTCTGCTAAGATGATACTTGAAACATCTTTAGAATTCTACAAAGAGAAAATTGTTGCTTCATATTTTGTAAGTAATGTAACAAGGAGTTTTTGAAGAATTCTCTCATCTGAAAAATCTTTATAAAAAAGTCTCACCTTATTGACAATGGCGAGAAGTTTGTCAGCATATTCCTTAATTGTTTCTAGCTCTTTCATTTTTTGTATTTCAAATTCATGAATTGAATTCATGATTTGCATATTGTTTACCCTCTCATTTCCTTGATACTTAAGATATTGCCAAATTTTTGTAGTAGATTCTAATTGCATAATTCTATTGAGAATAGAGGGTGAAACAATAAAAAATAGGCAAGCGTTGGCTTTGGCTTTCCTGATCTTTTTCTCTTTATGGCTCTTGAGCTAAGCTAATGTTGGGTTGTTTCGAAGTGGAGAAATCTTCTACTCTTCTGCTACAACTTCCCAAAGATCAAAACGTTTAAGATGGACACTCATTCTGACTACCCATTTTTGATAGTTAACTCCATCAAATATTGGTGGAGCAATTAAAGCAAAGTTTAATTCTCCCTCCATCTCACGGGTTTGGTGTTTGGGCAAAACTTTTTGGTTTGCTCAATATCACGGGTCCTTTAAGATAAAGGGTTCTGATATCATATTGTTGGTATTTTGAATCTGAAACTTAAAGAAAAATATGTAAGATAATGATATATTTGAACTGCTAAAGACATAGTTTTATTAAAAATATTATAGATATTTATAGGAAGAGATATAATAGAAAAGTAGCAAATCATGCTACATATTAGACATATTTAATTGCTCCATATTGAGCATATCTAATTATTCCTAAAACTCAGCAACAAAATAAAAAACCATGTTTTAATATTAACTTCAAACTTCAGTAGCCTCTTAGCAACAACCATATGAGCTCCTAAAAGAAATATCCAATAATGTAGCTAGAGCAATTATTTTTCATGCAAAACTACCTCTTTATTTTTTGGAAGATGCTATTTCCACTACCACTTATATCATCAATAAGACTCCTTTCTCGAATTTAGAAAATAAAATTCCTCATCAAGTTCTTTTTGGACAAGAGCCTTCATGTGCTCATTTTAGATCTTTTGGTTGTATTTGTTTCACTATCAACCTTAGTAATCATAGAAAGAAATTGGACTACAAGACCAAAAGATGTATCATCTTAGGTAGGGACGAAACCAGGATTTACAATGAAGGGGGCAAAAATTTTTTCATAAAAATAAAATGACTTATAACATAAAAAAATTCCAATAGTTAAATTTACTAATTAACATGAAATATCTATAACATCACTTACATTAATAAAAGTTACAAAATAAAATAAAGTTACAATTGTTCTCTACAAGTCTTCATGTCTTCATAAAGTTGCATAACCATGTCATTATCAACTTTATCAAAGCTATCTTTCTCAATATAATTTATTAAATAATCAGCCATCCATTGATCTCCAATTCTATTATGTAAACAATTTTTCACAATTTTCAAGGTAGAAAATACTCTTTCAACAGATGCAGTTGTAATAGGTAAGACCAAATCCAATGTTATAAGTTTGTAAACTAATGGATACGAAATTTGTTTCTTTGCCTTTACCATTTTCTTAGCAAGATCACCAATTCCAATCACAGTTGAGAAGTTGCAATTGGACTTCATACTAATGATATATGTCTCTAATTAATTATTAAGAATACTAAGTTGGACTGATGAAAACTCAATAGGATAAAAGTGAGCAAGACGAAGTAACTTTTCCTCCTCATAAGCAATAAATAGATCGGTTGGATTCAAGCATGAAACACATATAAGTAACTTAGTATTCACTTCATTAAAGACTTGTAAATCTATCACAAAATAAAATAGCTCCACTTTATAATGATGCATGTTTGTCATTTTTTTTGCATTGCATTGAGATCATCCTCAAAGGATATGCATATACCATCCATGTCAAGAACATCCAAGTTAAGGAAACGTCATTTAACAAAAAGTCTCATCCATCATCTCTCATAACTCGTAATCATAGCTTAACTATTTTAACTAAAGTCATTGCATTCATAATGTCTCGATCCTTCCATTGTAGTGCTTATGACAATTCATAAGTAATTCCTAATATGTTTCTCATTAGATGAAGACTAAAGGCAATGTTAAATGATTGTAATGAATTTCATAAAGTCAAGCTTTAACTCTTTGCTCTAACTTTCCATTTTCTATGACAAATTCAAGAACATCAATAACAGAACAAAACATATTTATTAAGCTAATCAAAATATGATAATGTGAACCTCATCTTGTATCCCTGCCCATTTTAGAGTAGATTCTTGATTTTTCCCTTGTTTGCTCTCAAGTTCGCCATCATAGTGCTTGTGAGAATCCATAAGTAATTCCTAATATGTTTCTCATTAGATGAAGAAAAAAGGCAATGTCAAATGATTATAATGAATTTAAAAAGTCAAGCTTCAACTCTTTACTCTAACTTTCCATTTTCTATGAAAAATTCAAGAACATCAATAACAGAACAAAACAACTTTATCAAGCTAATCAAAGTATGATAATTTGTACCCCATCTTGTATCCTTAATCCATTTCACAGTAGATTCTTAATATTCCCTTGTCCACTCTCAAGTTTGCCATTTTCAAGTGCTTTTAGAACCTTTATAGATTGAGGCTCTATAAACATGTCATGACGTTTACTAGAGCCTCCAACAATATTTATAACATTTGTCACCAAAGTGAATAAAAAAGCTACAGAAACATGATTTTTTTTCAACCGCAATAAGTGCTAACTGTAGTTGGTAAGAAAAGCAATGAACATAAAATGCACTTTCATTCTCTTTTAGGATTAAAGTTTTAAGACTGTTAAACTCACCTTGCATATTACTTGCCCCATCATGGCCTTTACCTCGTATTCTGAAAATGTTTAGCTTATGTTTGGAAAATAATGCTTTAATTGCTCATTTCAGTGATAAAGTAGTAGTGTCCGTGACATGCACAATGCCTAAAAGGCACTCAATCACTTGCCCTTGCTTGTTCACATAACATATAACAACTACCATTTGCTCTTTAGTTGATACATCACGGGCTTCATCCACTATAATAGAAAAAAAAAAGCATCAATAATATCTTCAATGATGATGTTAATGGTTTTAATAGCAAAAGCATTAACAATCTTTTTGAATATCTGCAGATGTCAATTTAAGATTTCCAAGACACTTATCAATAGTAACCCTTCTAATATCTTCATTATGCTTGCCAACAAACTTTATAGTTTTTAAAATATTCCCTCATCTTAAAGATCACAAGATTCCTCATGTCCATAGAAAGGCAAGGCTTGTCTTAAGAAAATCAAACACAATCAATAGATGCATTTAAACAAACTCGATAATCACTTCGAGCTTAACTTGTTTGCTTATTCACAATCATTTAAAGGTGTTGTTTTTTATTCATCAAAACTTGATAATTATTCCAAGTTTTATTATGAGCACAATTAGGTCCACGAACAAGTACTTGCAATTTTTTTTATTTTTCTCCAATTAGTAAACCCTTCCACAATAAAAGCATCACAACCACCTCTATGTAACACGAGCAATATGTCGCTTCTCTTATATTATGAAAATTGGTTGGGGACTTAAAAACGAAAATAATTCTCCTTGCTCTTAAGTCCTTTCTAGTAAATATAAAAAAGGCTTTGAATTCTAGTGCTAATGTATCCAAAGGAAAACTAATACATCCTTGCTTTGGAAAGAAATTATCAATACTTGGGATAATCTTTCTAATTGTTCCATGTATGCTATAGGGAATGGTCAACAGGCCAAATTTTCGACAGTTAGATGGGTCCTTTAAGATGCCTCCCTCTGGCAAATGGCGATCTCTGATGTTTCGATGTCCTTAAAGGGTGACTCTGTGGCCAGCTATGTCGACAGTAATGGTTCTTGGGCTTGAAATAAATTTTCTATTTTTTTACCTAATTCTATTCTTGTTTGTATTGTGGCTATCCTCCCTCTCTCTTTGGAGAGAGGAGAAGATACTGTCTATTGGAGCCTTACTAGTTCAAGGATGTTGTCCATAAAATCAGCTTATAATTGGTTAGCAAGGTCTAATGTTTCAGCTACTCCAAGAAAATGGAACCTCATTTGGAAATGGAAAGGTCCACAGAGACATAGAAGACACTTATGTTCCTCGCGATCTTGTTCGGCTTGCATGGGACTGCATGAAGGAATGCTCCATGTATTGAGGGATTGCTACTATGTTAAATAGGCATGGTATGATCTCCATCCTCCAAATTCAGCTTCTTTTTTTTATTCTCAAATTTTTGTAGAGAATTAGTCGCTGGACAATCTGGATGCTAAGCTCTTCCATAGGTTGGGAGTTCCACAGCCTACTATTTTTGGAATTTGCTGCTAGAAATTATGGGAATGATGCAATTTATGGATTTTTCGTGAAGAACGTGTCACAATTCAAGAACTGGTAAGAGAAGTGTTGCCCTTGGCTAGTGTAGAAAACTTAGAGAGAAATTCTAGAGGAAAATATTCTTATTCACACTATCATACGTATAGGTACAGAGGTATTTATATACTTTCTAATCTAACAAAGTGATAAAGATAAATCTATTTAACCTTATCTCTAATCTAACAAAGTGATAAGGATAAATCTATTTA